>JARJLF010002840.1:0-27888 GCA_029378395.1 Mycena leptocephala
GTGCTGGCCGTCTCGCGGATGAGCGAATCTGAGCGCGTGGTGCGTCAAACATGAGATGTGCTTTACCGCCAATTGACAAGCTCCCTCTGGCAGCAGCTCCTTACACAGATACGCGGTAAAGTGCTGTTCGTTCATGCGGGGTCGGTATCTGACTACGATCTAGGGGACGTCCATATGGGGAAGCTAGCGGCCATTTTTTTTTTCTTTTAGATCATGAAGCGAGAAGACAATAAGGAATTCCCCCTTTGGCTAATGTGGACAATAAGGAATTCCAACTTTGGCTAATGTGACATCCGACTCTCTCACACTGCCTTCCTCGCTTGCATTCTAGATTTAATTTCCTACTCCCTGTATCGCATGGCCTCATTTCTTTGTTTATTCATGTCTTGATCTTCCCTATTTCCTACGTATAAATACCTACAGATTTACAAATGCTACTGACGAAAGTCCGTAAAAATAAATACATAAAACTGTATCTTGAGCAGATGCGTCGAATCAGATTGCACCTGTTTGTCCATCACCCGCTTTTGTCACAATTTTCTCAACCACGTTCCTTCCCGCATGATCTCTAGACCGATTTAACTACGTCTAGATTTGGGTCGGATGTACGGGTCTGGATGATAAATCTATGAATTGCGACAGCATTCGATTAGCCCAACATTAGGCTGATATATAAGTACTCATACAACACTCACAAGCCCGAGATAACAGCCTTAATTGACTTGGGAGTTTTTTTGGTCTAAGTCATGGCTTAAGCCCGTGGTCTGGGCCTGGCTTGGGGATTTCCAAAGCCTAAGCCAGACGAAGCTAAGCCCAAGCTAAGCCTGAATCAAACAAAAACAAACGGCAGAGGTCCGAGTCGAACGAACGCCCTCGGGTGAGTTGGGAAAGGAAAGCACTTATTGACTCGTTCCCGGCGCTATCCTGCCTCCCTGCGTTGAATATCCAGGTGGGGCAACGACTACGTCCTTGAGCAGATGCTGTGTGGGATCGGATGCGGCGAAGTCAAGAATTTTATGGAACACTCGGCATGAACGAGACACGAGCAAGAGGAAAAGAGGTACTGGCAGAGGCCCGAGTCGAATGGGTAAGGATAACACCAGTTTGCATTACATAATCCTCACTTCATCCCTGCATCTGTCTCCGAATAAATGAGCGGGCGACGTTCCTGTTGCAAATCACCCAGGAAAACATATTTAATTTTTTGTTTATAAAACGAACATAACGTAACCCCAACCAATGGCAGAGGCCCGGCGTAGATAGGCTTTCTTTTGAAGAAAGCATCGCGCTCGCGCCGACACTCTGAATTTCCTAAGAAAGAACACAAAGAAAAGAAAGACAAAAGACCACATTTGAGCGTATGGCGGGTACCCGAGTTGAACGGGATACCGATGATCAAAGATTTCAAGATAATTGGGTCCGACAGCTCTGCATGTTACCCCGCCTTTATGGTTGTTGCGTGGGTGCACAATGCTACCCCGATATACGAGGGAACCAACCCTGATAACCCTGGACACAACGCATGAAAAGGTGCTATGACCGCCGAACGGCAGAGGTTCGAGTCGAACGGAGGTCCTCAGAAACAAAAGCTCTTATCAACTTGTTCCCGGCGCGTGCGGATCCGGGTTGGACATAAAGCTAGCCAGTGCTGGCACGGGGAATGCCTTTGGATAGCTGGGCTGTCAAGAGCAAGGTCAAGAGACAAACTGATCGGGCTCTTCGGCCGATCATTTGTCTCAGAGTCGTTGATCTGAGCGGTGTTTGACCACAAAAATAGGCGGTATTTTGATAATAATACTTGTCCCATCCTCATAGTATTCAGCAATGACGACAAAGACTGAGGAGATAACTGAGGGTGCCATTACTGCCAGCAGGCCGCGGCCATCATACCCATCATGATTTGGGATCACTGGATCCGGCCATCAATTCCTCTGCGAGCAAACCACAAGCTCGCTCGCTCTCGTGTGTTGTGCATCCGTCGCAAACGCCGGGCGAGCCCTCTCAGCGACCGCCGAAAGATCGCGTGTGAATGTCCGGCGCCCCGGGCCCGACTTCCTCCCCGCTTAATGGCCCCCTACGTGAAGCGAATGGAGAGCGGATCGCGCTTGTCGAGCGGTACACGATATTACTCGTTAATGCAGACCAGTGGATCGCGTACGTGAGGAACGACTATCTGTGAACGAGCTAAAGAACTCAGACTTGCAGACGGAGTCCCAGAGCGTGAGGATGCGTGGGCTTTCCGCCCGTGTGCGCTCGTTCCTACGCTTGTCGCCGCGCTCGTGGGTGCTCGTTCTTACGCTCGTTGGCGCCCTTTTTGCGCTCCTCAGCGCCGCACCAGTTGCTGCGCTTGTTAGCGCCGCACCTGTGTACACCGATCAGTGCGCCGTGCCTATCTGAGCTTCTCCCCCACCCATCTGCGCTCGTCAGCGCTGCACCCGTGTGCATGTGGGTGCTCTGCACTCGTCCCGTGCCCGCGTTCGCTCATCAGCGCTGCGTCTGTGTGTGCTGCTCCCCGCACCCGTATGCGCCCGTAATGCGCTCATCCGCGCTGCACCTGTGCATCTGTGTACCCGCCTCTGCGCCCATGTATGCTCGTTAGCACCCCGACCATGTGCGCTCGTCGCCGTGATTGGTCATCTCAATTTCCTTTTCTCTTATGAACGCTCGGACATGCCGAGTTTCCTATTTCCTTTGCGGGCATGCCAATGGGTCTCGGCCATCGATACTGAACCGCGCAGGCACACGCTCCTCATCCCAATGCGATGAGGCGATGCACACCCACTGCCGTTTTAACATCTGTTGGTACGTCCCGTGTGGTTTAACCGTCTGCGGTCCCTTTCGCGCGCGCCTGCGCACGTATTGGCACCCGAGTGTGCCCGCTTTCGCGCCCGTGCGTCTGTATCTGCGCCGATTGTCTGCGCTCGTATGTGTTCTTCGACGCGCGTTCGTTTATGCGTTCGCTGCCAACTGAGGTCGTGGATGTTTGCCACCCACGATACTCGTCACCGCATCGTTCTGCGCCCGATTGCGCTTGTCAACGTTCGTCTGCATGGAGGGCGCTGAGCGCTAGCTTCACTCCCTTTCCCCCGTTCACATTCACAGAGTATCTGGGCTCTCTGCGCGCCGGTTTCGTCCTCGTGCCGCGCTGACATCCGTTGGGTATGAGACTCATACTTCATGGAGCTCGCTACCGCTCTGGCTGGTATCTTTTTCATGCCTTCGCGCACTTGTTTTTGCGTGAACACTCGTCCCGTTTCGGTGTCTCCATGCCCGTATACGTTCCCGTGCTCTGCACTCTGTTCTCGCTGGGTGTACGCTCGCTGTTCGAGGCGCCCCAACTTGCTGAGTCTCGGAGTTTTACCAGCGGTCAGCCGGCCCGCGAATAGATGTCGGTTGCACTCGCCCAGTTACTGCGCCCATGTATGCCCGCCGCCGCTTCGCGCTCGCTGCACTCATCCCGTTTCCGTGCCGATGATTTGTTGTCAATCATCAATGCGTTCAAACTGTGTCTGCGTATTTCGAGCAACCACTAATGGACCGCTGTTAGATTGTCCAACTCGAATGGATTTCGCATGCATTGTGTGCCAACTTCGTTTTGCCACTACTGTATTGCCATCGTCTCATCTATCATTGCTGCTCCAATCTTCGCTGATTTCTCGCAGCCGCGACGCTGGATTTTCGATTCAGCACACCTCTTTTTTCGTTCCGCGCTCGTCTCGTTTTGCCGCGTAACACCTACACTCTCGTGTAGGTGGTTACGACTTTCTGCTTCTTCGTATGTGTTCGGTTCTTCCCCGCAAAATCATCTTCGCGTGATTCGATGGGGCTAGCTTGGGGCTAGCCTGGGTGAGATTTTTCCTCCACTGTTTCGATCACAGTGGACGTCCGTCGTCGTTCAGGATTTTGTACCAGGCTCCTAGTGTCTTCCACGCATTCGTTGGGATCACCGGCTGCTGTGCAATTTCTTGGTTGGACTCCATGTAAGAGATTCGCGGATCTCTTCTCGGTGTCTTGGCCTGGTGTACTCGACCGACCGGGCTCGCCGCATTTTCGATTACTACGGCCTCTTTCCAGGCCGGGCTTTTCACTTTGTTTACACGCCCCCGTCACCGATGCATCCCCTTGGCCGCATTGCCGTCTATTGCCGTCTCCCACGTCTTCACAATGATTTGAGCTATCCGCGCTGCTCATGGACGTCTTTTATTGCGGACTTGAGATAGGTATCTTTCTTCAACCGCTCGATGACCTGTTGCCAGCTCTGTTCGGGCTACCTCCGTGCCGGCCTCCTGCGTTCTCGGCCCTCGTTCGGAGATATTTGGCTTTGTGCGAGTTTCCCTGGCGAGGACTCGCCAGACCCGCGGATTTCTTTCCTGCTCATGTGGGTGAATTCGGACAGGCTCGTGTCTCCCCGGGTTCTTCGATGCTACAACTTTCTTCAAGTGAGCCACACCGTGCTCAAGTGTTTTGCTTATATTTTTCTATTGGTTTGATCACTTGATCATCTGTCTATTCTGGTTCGCCCGTCTCTGCGCCACCATTCTTGTTCGCATTTATATGTGGATCTTGGGTTTGATGCTTGGCTTTTCAGGACTTCACTTCGCTTTCGTATTGCCGGGCTGAGTCGCAGTTGCGAATGCACTGCTGCATCACTTCCCTCATTTGTCCATGCCATGCTCTGCATCTTTCTCGATAGATTCATGCATCGTGGTTCATCGCTTCCTCCGAGTCCCATCGTATTCACGGTGTCTTTTTTCATTAAACCGGGGTCTTGCCTTCATATTTTGCTTGACATGGCATTATATGGTTTATTTTTCTCTGCAGACACTTTTAATTTCTGTCTCTCCGCTCCGTTTGTGGGGGCCGTTTCTCTCACCCTCGCGCGACCCTTCGGCTCTGGGAGCTCCGCTCCAGTCTGGTTGCTTTGGGTCTCGTTCGCATGACCCTTGGCGGCTTCTGCGTACAGGTTCTGCTGGGATCGCGTCCTGTCTCCGATTCCGGCTTTCCCCGCTCCTTCACGGTTGTGCTGCAAAGTCCTGAATCGGCCGGGCCAGCCGACCCGCCACAAACATCTCTTATCATCCCATTTTCTCTCATTTCTCATCGTCTCGTCTTCACAAAAGCTGAGTGTCCGCCACACTATACCTTGTCAGAGAACACCAATGTCCTTTAAGAAATCCGACACAGTGCTCAGAACGGATTTGGACGGCAGAGAGGTGATAGTTGTATTTGATGTTCTCTTCGGTTAGTTTTTCAGGCCTACAAAAAAAGACAACGCATATCAATTTTCCATCTATTAGTCCGGCCTGGGCCACGTAGTCCTACCACGACAATATAAAACGGCGCGCTCATGGTTTGGAATGGCAGTTTTTCCGCCCCCATTTTCGTCCTCAAACTTACCTCAAGTGTTCAAGTGATTAACTCTCAGTCTAATATTTCAACGCTTCGGTCCACTGCTGCTGTTCCAAAAACTACTCTCAAATGCCAGGTTGTTCCCTGTGGCACTGGGGGCATAACGTCTCAGGCCATTCTCGCCCCTCTAAACACATTCCAATTGCTGGGGAAGCCAGTGACACGTTCATGCTCTTTTATACTGCGCCGACGGATATCAAGCCTTGCTGTTTCATTCCCTACCACTCTGTCCCCTCGGACTTCCAGAATATTGTGATGCAAATCAATCCTTGACCGGTTGGTCTTTTATGACCTGCGCTGTTCGCCGACAGACTCCCAATGCAGGTTCACTATCTATAATTTCGTATGGCTGGTGAATGACGCTTCTTCTTTTCTATCAGAACAGTACTGTCGCTGACTCCGCCTCTCGGTGAAAAGCGCATCAGGAAAATGTCTACGGGCCGTAGTTTCCCGGTTAGTTACGTAGCCATATACTTATAGCTGCTGTAGCTGCTGTAGCTTTGCAGCACATTATATAGTGCGTATAGTCAACATAGCTCCCTGCACGAGCTAGGTTGGCAATATTGCTCTGCGCAAGAACTATGGGGTGCTATATTGCTCTACCCAAGAACTATGGTGTACTATAAGTATTATCTCAGGCAGATGATATAGTGCTCTACATGAGAATTCATTTTGAAGACCATCTTTAACGTTCACTTTAGTCTAATGGTTACAGCTAGGCTTCTTATATTTCTTGTCGTGGGTTCAATCCCCCGCGTTAGCGTTCCCTTTGCCCTGCTTCTCGATCTGGGCCATCGGCTTTCAGTTAGATTGCCTACGTACACTTTTCTTGTTCCCGAAGGACACGGAAAATGCACATAGGCCACTAAACAACAACCCGAGCACTGCCACTTTTTGCTTAGCAAAGCGGAACCCGTTTCCTCTCCTCAAAAATTAATCGAAAAAATAAAGTTATGTGATTCTCTGCCGCGTAAAAGTATCTACAAATATGTACGGGTTAACATAGAACATGGGAGCTTCCTCTAATACATTAGATGACATCCATTTCCGGTCAATCTTCGCCCCGCACTTGCCCATTAAATGGCAGCTGCGAACAATATGCTCGACGGAAATCACCGCAGCATTCCGCCTGTGGGCTCGCGTTGAGCGGTGTGTGGTGAACATGGCGGAGGTTGGGTCAGGTCTGTTGAGAGGTGTAAACCACTCAATGTACGCGAGCGGGTGGAGATAGCTGCCGAATTGAGGAGGGAGCTTGAAAATTACACGGACTTGAACAGGACGAAGACCTAAATAGGCATCAGTTAACAATAAAAGAGCTAAAATGAGGTCTCGCACCAGCTATCCCAGAAGAAGGAATGTACTGGGAAGGGTCCTCGATTACCAGTGCTGTGTCAAAGACCGCAGGTGATCCAGCGTGGCGTGATTTTGGAGGTATCGCAGCTACAGCCCGGATGCGACTTGAGTGGGGCTGATTGCTGAGATAACGGTTCTGAGGAAGGTGGAGAGTAATTTGATTAAAGATGTCGAATCGGTCATACAAGCTAGGTGTGATAGAAGATTACTTGAAATGAGCTTTTAAGAAGAGGGTGAGGGCAGGAATAATGTCTACGGCACCGTGAGCGGTCTGCAAATAGCCGACCGTCATGTTTTCCGAAGCCGGAGATTTGGCGATTGAATAAGAGGTTGTAGGGAGCCTAGTGGGTGGAAGACGCACGATGACAACGGGGGCGGAGGTGCCCGTTTCATCATCGTCATCAGAGTCGTCCTCCGAATCGTTGAGGCCAGGGCAGCCTTGCAGGACAAGCCATTGGAGGTAGGAGGTGCGCAGAGCCATAGCTTCTTGGCGCTGAAGCCAAAGCGCCATCTGCTCGGTGTAATCATGTCGGTTGCTGGCGCGGTAGGCTTTCTTAGCAAAGTCTATATGAAGCCGCTCCGGAGACTCCGTGTTGTAGCCATCGGCGCTGCCTAGACGGCGAATCGAGTCGACATAGTGTTGGATGGCGCGGAATTTGGGAATATTAAAGTGTTCGCGAATGTTCAGGTCCACAAAGACCTGCTTGTGGGCATGGAAGGTGTCGAGGGCGGATTGTAGGGCATTGAGGGTGCGAACGGTGTGAGACTGGAGTTGGGCGTAGTAGATGAAGTCGATCAGAGCCTTGACGACTGTGAGAACCCGCACGCTGATGGCACCTGCCAGCACTCCGAGGAAGACTCTCTGCATCTCTTTGTGCTCCACCCCAGTCCACTGCGAAACGGTCGAGATGCCCTTCTTGAAGTGACGCAAGCCCGCAAATGCATTCATGGCCTGGAATTGGGCATCCATCTCTGCTGCTCCCACACTCTCCGTGCACCACTTCACAAGATGATCCTTGAACATGCCCTTGTGTAACTGGTGTAGAAGATCGAGTGGAAACGAGGCGAAAATATCACTGTGATGTAGGTCTGCCCAGAAGGGTGAATATACTGGACGTATACTGTCGGCCTCGAAGGTAGGGGAATTTTTACGGCTCTTGTGATACCTTACCTTCGATTTTGCCACCTTCCTCGGCTTGACATCCTCTTCTTCCGACTCAATGGGGTAGGAGATCGCGTTGGAAGTCCGCAGGTTGTGCGATCCCTTGGTGACAGAGCGAGCAACTTCGTTGTCAGAAATAGAGGTGAGTTCCTTGGCCTGCCATAAAAGTTAGAAAGATGATCGGAAGGACGGGAATGAAGGGAATGAAGGGACTGACGTACCTTCGTGCTCTTCTGCCCGCCCTCGATCTTGGGCTTTTTACCTTTATGGGTCTTGCTGAGAGGAAAACAGAGGAGGTCAGAGGAAGGACGAGAATATGTGATAAAAACCGACTTACTCGGGAATCTTACGGGGCAACTCGTCCTCAGATTCTTCATCAGAAGGCTCGGCTTTACGTTTCTTGTTCACGGTATCCAGGAGAGGGGCCTTGTCCATGTCGTGGGTGGAGGGAGGAATACCATTTGGGATGCTGCAGTCGTCCCGGAAGTACGGGAAGGACTGGAAAGTTGAGATTAGCAGGAGTGGATTAAGCAGAAAAGGACAACTTACGTTGAACAAGGGGTAAATTACCCCATCATACTCTTCGAGTCCTTCCGCTTGGAGGTCACCGACAATCCCCAACAAGTAAGCGACGTTGCCCAGGAAGAGTGTTACGTCGGCCGGGATGAGATGCTTGGGATCGAGTGTTTGCATGGCGAATCGCTGGGAAAACCCATGGAAGTGAGGAGGAAGTGAAAGGAAAGGCCAGGAAGAAGACATACCATAGCGGGAGCACTTTCTTGAGGATGGTGATGCACCGTTCGGTCTTCGGCTTTTCATAGTCCGTGCGGCAGGCGTGAGAATAGCCTTGGAGAGTTTTTCGAGAGAGGAGCTCGCGTGAAAGCTGCGGAAAAAAGAGGAGGTGTAGGGGACAATCTCGTTGTTGTGCGGGGCGTCATAGCGAAGGCCTGCGTAGATGGTCTTGGCCATGGTGGACGTAGGGAAAGAAAGGAGAATGTGGCTGTGACTCGGAAGAAAATTTTCATGATGTGAAACATTTCCCCGAGTCACAGGAAGGCCACGAGGCTTACCAAATCACTCTAGAATTCGAAATCCAGCTGCAGATCGCAGCAGGATAAGTGGCAATATATTTGCGCACATCGAATTCAGGGACTTGGTGATTAACTTTGCTATAATTAGCAAATTAGTCAAGCCGGCAATATTACGGGCGTAAAGGAGCGTTCCACATAAGGAACCACCAGAACACCCGGAATCATAAGGAAATAAGAGGAATGGCTGGGATAATTGGGTGCGATGGTAAAATTACCATCGGGGACCTACAAGTGCCACACAACACGTAATAATTGCCGAAGTTCGCAGATCACGGTGATCAACTTGTGATGCCGTAACAGGAATCATCAATGGTTCCTCGGCATCATGACATCGGATATGGATGGGACGTCGGAAGACTTGGGAATCATGAGAATGTTGAGAATCGCTCGGATATTTTGAAGACAGCTTGACCGGGGACGGTCAAGGTTTCAAAAATAAGGGAGATGATAAGCAGTGAATGAACACACAGTAGAAAACACAATATTTTTCGGTTTTCATTGTATAGTTCATTCCTATTATATTATCCATTATAGGCAGTACTGAGAACCCAAGTAGCGGTGGCCAGATCACAGGAGCAACGAGATGATGCCCTGGTGGAAGCCAGAGGTGTCTCTGACAATACTCGCTCCGAAACATGTAGGAGATTGTGTAGCCCAACCTAAACATATGGGTATTCTACCAAGTTCTGGTAGTTCCGTCATTCTGGTAGTTCCATTCGATGAGAACTACGGGAATGATGGGAATTGGAGATTCAAGCGATTATTCTATTCTCGATCTTGGTTCTCGACGCATTCGCGTTGATCCAAGTGACATGAGAACACCAGAGGCGGTGTTTCGATTGTACCCGAACGTCGGTTACTCGCAACATGCATCAGAGTGGGATAGTAAGCGAAGGGAACCCATGATCGTCGATCTCGGAGTTCCCAGGACTTCCCCATTGAGTGTAGGAGCGTTCTCAAGAACCCATCCTGAGCCATAACTCAAAGTGGGGTATCATTCGAAGCCTACATGGCTGGAGATCACAGTTTCATGAAGATCTTGAGGGATACCTTCAGAAAGCAAGTTACATTGCAAAAGGGCTACATGGTGGTTGATGTCTAAGCCCATCAAAGTCACCATGTGCAGAATCTTACAAAGGAACGGTCGGAATATACCAGAATGGCATGCTCAGTGCCCGACCAATGAGAATCAACTATTCTAGTCGCCAAGACGGATACACGGCTTTGGGGCGCTAAACGGACCATTTACTTAATTCTTTCATTGTCATAGTCATATCTGTTATTGTATAAGTAGGTAGAGGTGTTTCTAGGGTCGAGGACGGAGTTTCCCCCAACTAGTGAGCCTAGCTTACACCAAGGGAAACTTTTAGTCGATCTTCGGACACCTACCAACATCAGTTTGTAGGGGTTGGAATATCACCAGTGTTTTGGATTGTATAAAGTCATCTGAGTGTGGCTCTTGAATCGTATTGAATCGTTGGAAGCTATAGAATCGCTGGCCTTGGGTCTTGAATCGTATTGAATCGTATAGAATCGCTGGCCTTGGGTCTTGAATCGTTGGAATGTATAGAATCGCTGGTTTTGGACCTTGAATCGTTGGGAATCATCTGGGAATCGTCTGTCTTGCTGTCTTGCTGTCTGGAACCACCACCATCTTTGTTAAAAACCTTGCGGAACTTTTGGTTTCGCTTCGGAATATTGGTGAACCTCACGGTTCCCTTCATTCCGATAAATCGCTTTGTGTTGTTTGCGTTGGAAGCTTTAGAAACCTTTGGTTTCCTTAGTTTCTATCGTTATCATCGGTCGTAACCGACTTGTGTTTGGTGTCCGAAACAGATATCCTTTGGATCTCTTAGTTTTGTACATATCAAACACTTGCTTCGTCTTACAACGACTTCTTGAACTAAACTTTCTCCCGATCAACCTTTACAAGGCTCTGGATCAGGGACTGACACTCCTCTGGTACCTCTGGAACGAACGTTACACCGCACTTGCTGCATACTATTGGTTGTTTGGATTAGATTTGTCTGTTCCATCCGATTCTTTGGTTGTAGTATTTTGTTTGGGCTGTTTCTGTTGGTTTCCATACTAGGTTCGGAGCTCACTTATCATCAGCAGCCAGGGAGAAGTTTATTTTCTCGTTGTTGGCAACTCGAAACCAAGTGTTTCTTGTTCGGAATATCATTCCGAGCAATAAAAAGTACTCGTTTTCATCATACCTCCACGTCGGAGTGGTGAAGACACAAGTAGTACACCCGGGGACTTTCCATCTCTACTCAGAGGTGAAGGAGACCTTCGTCCTGGTACTTTGCGTTCAACGGCGCCATCTACCAGTCGTAAAACCAATACTTCTAAAAACGCTAGAAGTTCTCTTGTGCCGCCACTTGACACTTTTCGGAACTCAAAACCGAAAGGTCCATCTGGTTCATCGAGCAGACCTCGAGAGCGTCCTATTTCTGAGTCTTCTCAGGAAAATACTCAAGTTTCGGGTGTGTTTCTACCATAGAAACCACCGAAACCAACGTTACGGTTAATCCCGTAGCACAAACCGTCGAATCCTGTAAATACCTCGGGAATCACGAAATACACGAATGGCTGCTGTTGCAGGATTCAAAATTCCCGCGCTTGGGACCAGAATCGCCCAAGTTCGACGGTGAAACTATTAACAGTCTGCGGATCTTTATCCGTAACTGTGAGACCGTCTTCGCTTCTGGAGGAATAACGGATGAGCAGGAAAAGAAGGAGAAGTTGTTGGAATACTTGGATCATGTGGATATTAGGGAACAATGGCAGAAGCTCTCGAAGTTTCCGTCCCCTAATACGTTTAAGCTGTGGAAGGAGGAGATCCTGACCTTGTATCCCGAAATCGAGGATATGAACCAAGGATCTCTACAAAAGCTCACTGGGATTTGTAACAGTAATCGCCGATTTCCCGTTCCGAACTAGGGAAATTGAGGAGATTTGCGGTTTCATTTACCAACGAGGCTGAGAAACTCCTAACAGGCACGGCGTTGATTGTAAACATGACTTTGGTAGACTGGATTCTGTCTGTTCTCGAAGTAACGTTCGCTACCGAACTCGAGAACGCCATGAATCAAGCTGCTATTGCCACGGTTACAATCCTCCTGTTGCTGCGGCAGCAGGACAAGCTCCAACTGGTCTTCAATTGCAGATAGACGAGGAGACCGACTTCCCTATAAGCAGGTTCTGCAAATTGCGGATCTCATAGCTGATAATTGGGTTGGTCGAAGTGCAAAGAGTCTATTGGATGGAAATTCTCGCTTTCTTCAACCATTGGAGTGACGGTTCCCGTCGTTCCCATGGAATCCTTGAAAATTAAGGCGGAAATCTCTGACCGAATGGATTCCTTTGCTGGGAATTGGCGCGAATGAAGGATACCGCTGAGCTTCAAGAGAAGCGCATCGGGGAATCTATCAGGCGTGTCGAAACTACCATTGAATCGTCAATAAGGCAGTTGAATCAGTCGTTGCGAGCAAAGCCGCCACACATGGATCATTCTGGACCATCATGGTCATCGGAATGATGATAACCAAGGACAGAACTCCGGTTCTAACAACAACTCGGCAGGAAACCGTGAACGCGGTCCCTGCTACTTCTGTAATGGCCCGCACTATATCAATGAATGCGTCACAAAGACGAATTCATTGACTTAGGATGGATCACGGTTGAGAATGGTTTGGTGAAACTCGGAAACGGAAACTGGATACCCAGATTCCCCGAACATGTTAGTCGCATGCAGAAAGTTGAGGACCACTATCGTAAACAAGGTATTACGAGGGACTCTCCGAGTATCAAGCGGGCTAATATGGTCGAAACTTATTATTCCGGTGGTCACCAAGGTTCTTCTCAGTCGAATGATTCATACCACATAGTCGTATGGACCATTTATACGATACCATTGATGATGAGATTCGCTCGGCGAAGGTTCAACAAATGGTAAGGCTTCGGGCCTTAAACCAGAACCAGAGACCAGTTGTTTCTCAGAACTATAATGTTCCGTTCATCGAGGGTCCATCATATCATAATGCCATTCAAGAGAACACTCTTGGAACGAGTATGGTACAGTCGGTACCTCAGTTCCAACAATTGTCGCATGGATCTCAGCCTATCTGAACGTTCCGAACGTTCCGATGGGCGGGCATCTTGATTTGAACCAATTGATTCAGTTATTGAACATCGTCGGTGGAGGCAATAAGTCCGGGACCTCGGTCCAGGAACAAATGGTCATGACTCGAGGTGGAGCAACGTCGGATCCTCCGGCTAAGCCCCATTTTTAGGAAGTTCGAGGAAGGAGGTTGAGGATGCACCCAAAGCTAAACCTCCTCGAGCTGTTAAACCTCCTGAGAACCAAGTTTCGGCCGCTAATACTGAGAATGACTGGAGAAAACGGGGAGAAGAGAGGAGACGAGTGACAATTGAAGAAGTAGAAGATGAAGACGATGAGGAACCTGTAATCAGGGTTCCCAAACATCGTACAGAGCGTCAGATTGTATTGGATGATGATTCCGAGGAAGAGGGAATCCCACCTATACCGTTTGTACCTCTGACCGACAAGGAGATGGAATGGTCGTCGTTGGAAAAATCCTCCAGCACCGAAACCTCCATCTAAAGAGAAAGCTTACAAGCTAGTCTCGAAACTGGACGATCCGAATATTGTCCAAGCTTGGTAGACCAAACCAAGTCTAAGATTCTCGAGGGAATCACTGGAAATGCTCGTGGCTATGAATCCCGAGTATGCCAAAAAGTTGAGGACATTACGTTCAAAACCAGAGTTCCGGTACATAAGAACTTCATGTTCGGAACATTGGGATTTGAGCCGGAGTTTCCTTACATGGAGGAAGATCTGGATATTCGGTTGGGAAGACGCAATTGCCTTGGATAGTCTTCCACCGGTAGATTCGTTCTACATTTCCACCGAAGCTGATTTCGGACTCGAACCTGGCTGGATGGTTTGTACAGACATAGTCTTGCAATACTATTCTACGCTCAAGGAAGGAGAATCACCGAAACCGATCTATACTGCCATGGAATCGACGTCCCTAAGGGTACTATTTCCACTAGTTGGTGGAAAAGAGAAGGTTGAGCTGTGATGGATACTGGATCTCAGATTGTTTCCATGGCTCTCATGGTAGCTGAACGTCTCGGTCTTTCTTGGGACCCCGATATTCAGATATACATGCAAAGTGCGAATGGACAACTGAAGAAATCTGCTGGGCTTGCACGGAATATCCCGTTTCTCTTCGGCGATATTCCAGTATATCTGCAAGTTCACATTATAGACCAGCCGGCGTATCAGATTCTATTGGGAAGACCATTCGATGTTCTGACCGAGTCCGAGACTCGGAATTTCAAGGATGGATCTCAGACTGTCACTATTCGTGACCCCAATACGGACCGTCGCCTCACAATGCCAACTCATGCCCGTGGAACGTACTCCGCTGTGAAGGAGTACGGTCGGAAGGAACCAGTAATGACTCCGGTTTCCGAAGGAAACCAGAAAAACGAGACCAAGGACTCGTCAAGGAACAAGGAAAACGATGTGGATTTTCAGAGCTCTTCGAGGAATTAATGGGAGAAATCCCAGAAGGAGGAGAGATTGCTGTAAAGTTCGGTATCGATGATCAAGGAGAAGTTCAAGTAGAGGGTACATTCAATCTCGCGATAAATCGGGGTTCTCTCCAGACGAGTTAAGAACTGCGTATTTATTGGGGAGTACCGAGAATACAGAGATGAAATCGGATGAACCAGCTTTGCAGCTTTTACAAGAGTATGCAAATCGGTACAATCCGGTCAAGGAAACCAAAGGAAAGGACACCTTTCAGGTGTTCTCACTCAGGTGAAAAGCCCGTCACCTTCGAGGAGGCGTAAGAATCGTGCTAAGACGAAGTTGAAACGCCAGAAACGTGGTAGGGACTCTGGTGACCATGGTTCTGAAGGCGAGGACAGATATGTTCTACTTCTGAATTGTTGGAATAGACCAGCAAGGAAAAGAAAAGGCACACCCTATAGTCCGGATCCTAGGAAATTCACGTTTCTACAGGCGGATTATAGGGCTGAGATCTCGGAAACGGTAGAAACACCTTTGGATCCAGAGATACCAACTCTGGATAGTTTCGCCGGCAAGAGATACAAACCGGTCGCTTTGAAAACAAAGCCAGTGTATGCGGAACTACCGGAAAAGTACAGGATAAAACGGGAGATAATTGGTGATCCTCTAGCGGATCTACCAGAATTAAATCCCAATCCTCCGGACTTCGTTCCGACCGGTCGCTATACTCAAGAACGTAAAGATGGAATAGACGCTATACATGATGATTTCATGTGGACAGAAGAGCAGAAGCTCATGCATCACTTCATGACGGTTCAGAGAGACGCTTTTGCGTGGGATGACTCAGAACGCGGTACATGGAAGGAAGAATTCTTCCCACCTGTGGAAATTCCGACAGTGAACATAAGGTTTGGATCGAAAGACCGATTCCAATCCCGCGTGGACAACTGGCAGAATTCTGCAAGGTGATTAAAAAGAAGATTGATGCAGGGTTTATGAACCTTCGAATGCGTCGTACAGATCCAAGTTCTTCGGAGTTCTGAAGAAGATGGAAGAGTATTCGGTTAGTCATGCGTTGGAACCTTTGAATGCGGTCACTATAGCGCATTCAGGGATTCCACCTGCTACGGAACTTGCAAATCATTTTGCTGGAAGGGCTTGTGGTGCAGTCTTCGACTTGTACTCTGGGTACGATCATCGTGATATAGCGAAGAGTTCTCGGGACTTTACAACGTTCCAAACACCGTTTGGAGCGTTAAGACTTGTGAAACTACCGCAAGGATGGACCAATTCGTTCCAATCTTTCACGATGATGTTACTTATATTCTACGAGACGAGATTCCGCACATTACCATCCTTATATCGACGACGTTCCAATCAGAGGACCGGGATCTCGATATGAGAAGGATGGAGTGTATGAAACCATACCCGAGAACCCTGGATCAGAAGATTCGTATGGGAACACTTCCAGAACTTGAACAGAATCGCTCAGAGGTTGAAGTATTGCGGAGGCACGATTTCAGCGCTGAAAGTGATTCTCTGCAAGGCCGAGTTCAGGTCGTAGGACATGTTTGTTCGTTTGAAGGGCGTAAACCTTCTCCAGAACGCGTGGGTGTGATAATGAGATGGCCTCCTCTTGAGGATGTATCTCAAGTTAGACAATTCCTTGGTACTGTTGGTACCATGAGAATGTTTATCGAAAATTTCACACTCAAGGCACGGAGATTGACGCAATTACTACGAGCAGACAAGAGTTTCTATGGACAGACCTGGAACAAGCTTCAATGGATGCGTTGAAGGAAGCAGTTAAAAACTGCAAGGCCTTGAAACCATTGAACTACGATTGGGATTCGGATATTGTGCTTGCTGTGGATACTTCATGGATAGGCGTTGGTATTATCATATACCAGGTCGATCCGAATGATCCTAAGAAAAGTACTATGCGAAATTCGAATCCCTCCCATTGAATGAACGAGAAGCAAGGTTTTCACAACCGAAACGAGAATTGTATGGGTTGAAACGAGCGTTGATACACATGCAATACTGGTTACTCGGATGTAGAAAGCTGGTTGTTGAAACCGACGCCATGTACATCAAGGGAATGTTAGACAATCCTGGCATGGGGCCGAACGCAACAATTAATCGTTGGATCGAGGAAATCTTAATGTTTCACTTCGAACTGAAGCATGTGAGAGGCCTAACTTTCTCAGCCGATGGACTTTCGCGACGAAAGAAACAGCCTGGCGATGAGAATCATCCGAGCCCAGAGGATGGATTCGATGAGAATCCGCTCCGGAGAAACACGCAGAGTGGGATGATTCTATCGACCAACCCCATGATTTCGAAAACTTTAAACACGAAATCGACACACGGGGAGGTATTTCTGTGAGTTCACGAAGGCGCGGAAAGAGAAACACTGGAAATGTATGACGAGTTTGCACAGGAGTGTTGGAACAAATTTCTGACGAACGGAATGAGGCTGAGACAATAAGGAATGCGTTCCGGGAACGGAAATTAGAAATTCCGCAATATATCATGAGCCAAATCCGTGAGGAGGAACCTATGCTTCCACATGAATCGTTCAAATTCGATCCAGAGAAGCGGGAACCATATCCTGAAAATCAACGCACAGATTCTGCGTTAAAACAGGATGTGAAACTGGGAATGGTCCGAGACTGGCTAGAGAATCCGACTCGGAGCAGACCAGAAGGACTAGGAGAATCAAGGAAATCAAAGAAGCCGTTGTCTCGGAAGGATAAAATCCGACGGGAAGCGCAGGAGTATCGCAACTTCATGCGATACGCCACTGGTTTCTTCCTAGATAAGAAAGGGAGATTGTTTCGGAAGGGTGCGAACTCGGAACACAAGTTGGTTGTAGAGAAGGAGCATCGGATGTATATGATGAGGGCAGCGCATGATAGTGTTGGACATCGTGGGGTATACGCAACCAAGTCTTTGATTGAGTTACGATTCTGGTGGCCAGAATTTGAACGAGACATAGCTTGGTATGTCAAGACTTGTCATATGTGTCAAGTCAGACAAGAAGAATTATTGCGGATACCACCAATACCAACCTTCACGCCTGGTCTGTTCCAGAAAATCCATATAGACGTCATGATTATGGGTGCCCTATCAAATGGACACAAATATGTGGTGTCTGCAAGATTCTCTTAGTCGCTACCTCGAAGCCAAAGGTCTTCGGTCGGAATCAGCGGCAGAATTGGGACGTTTCCTGTTGGAAAACATCATATGCAGATGGGGCTGTCCTCCAGAAATCGTAACGGATAATGCTCCGGCGTTTCTGGCAGCGGTTGAATGGTTGAATCATAAGTATGGGATCACCGGAATACGGGTATCCCCTTATAATTCTCAAGCCAATGGACCCGTTGAATCTGGACATCGTCATATGCGCCAAATGATCTACAAGGCAACTGGTGGAGATGTTAGGAAGTGGTACTGGTTCTTACCGTTAATTGTGTGGGCGGATAGGATTACAACTCGACGAGGATTGGGTTGTTCTCCTTATTTCGCTGTTACTGGAAGTCATCCCACAGTTCCACTCGACATAGTCGAAGCGACTTGGTTGGTTGACTATCCAGGCGAAATTATTTCCACTGCAGAATTGGTTGGATTAAGGGCCAGAGCGCTTGCCAAGCATAGGCAACATATAGAGGACATGAGAGAACGTGTAGATGCTGAGAAACTTGAAGCGGTGAAAAAGTACGCTCGAGATTATAGCATTCTATTAAGGACTATAATTTCCAACCAGGAGATTTGGTTCTTATTAGAAATACACGGTCGAGAAGTCCTTGAACCGTAAAATGAAGCCTAAATATCTCGGACCGATGGTTGTAGTCAGAAGAACCAAAGGGGGAGCCTACATCGTGTGTGAATTGAATGGAGCGGTCTATCCTGGAAAGGTTGGAGCGTTCCGAGTAATACCATACTTTGCCAGAAGTCAATCCGACTGAAACACAAGATTGAAGAATTAATCGACATGTCAAAGACGGATTTAGACAATTTGTGGCTGAGATGGAGGAGAAAGACAAGGCCTATGGACGAGACTTACAATTTGATGGAATCAACTTGAACCCGAACTGGGAGATGGAAGATCCAGCTGATTTGAGCGATGAACCATTAGAGCCAGAGTTTGAGGATGAAGAGTACGAGCCTGATACTCAAGTTTCCAAAGGTCCGAGACGTTCAAAGCGACTCAAGAAATAGCGTTGTACTTTCGGAACAATGGAAACTGAGTTATACACTATTCTGCGAGTACAGGAATAGTGTCTACAAGGGTCTCGAAGCGGAGATACGCAAAGGAGTGTATGAGTTTGTCGGAAACAGTATCAGGAAAGGAGCGGAAGCGCGTTTACGCGACTTGGAAACTACGGAAAATTTCGGAAAAGAATGGCTTAGAGCTATTTAGAAACCACGAGTGCCACGGCCGCCACGGCCACGGCCAACGCGACCACGGAAAGAGTTACGTGGTCCTGTCGGAATGTGAAGCGGCCGGATGGTGGAAAGATCGACATGTTCTCTGTACTGGGAATGAGTTCTAACACTGCCATCCGATGGGAATAAAGGTTCACCTACTCGAGGATGGTGTGGTCCTTAGGCCCAACGTTCCTCGTCTCCATGATCTGGCGAACGCGATTATACTCATCGAAAACTGCATCATACTTAGCGATCTCGATCGAGATCCTGATAGCAATTTGGCTGAGATGAGTGCGAATGGCGCAGTCCATACGCTGGAGACCGTCGACGGTGTGAGGGATCTTGGCAGCGTGACCAACAAGTTTGTTGGCCTCGTCCAAGATCTTGAGGACCTCACGGTACGAGAGAGAATCTGGAAAGCATTCAGTACTGGAAGTTTCAGTAGCGATGGATAACATACCATCGCCCTCCTGTTGAAGAAACTGTTAGGAGACGTTCATATAGGTTGTAACAACTGAGTTACGGACCTTGGGAACGGCGGTAGCAGACTTCTTAGAGGTAGAAGCCTCGGCCTTAGAGCCGGAAGCGACCTTCTGAGAACGAGTAACCTGTCTTTAGTTCAACAGGGGGCGAAACAACTAAGAACGGCGCTCACTACTTTCTTTCTGACGGGTTTCTGGACCTCCTCTATCTCAGAATCGGAGTCAGTAGGAGGATCGGGCAAAGTTGCGATCTGAGACTTGAAAGGAACAGGATTAGAGATGTCAAAAATGAGGGAGACGACGCACAGAATGAGTAGCGTCACCCATAGAGACATCCTCCTGGTCCAACTCGTCAGGACCAACAGTCTCGACGTCCGAGGACCGACACTGAGGGAGCGGGCACGCTTGCCAGACTTCGCATCCTATGGGAAACATGAGAACCATGAGAAGCGAAGCAAGATGAAGTATTCAAGAACTCACCTTCTTAGCGGAAGACGGTTTCTTGGAGGGCTCAGGGACAGGAACGGTGATAGTAACCTTACCTCCACGACGAAGCTCGCGGAAGGCGGACACAGCGGATTGGAATTCTTCCACATTGACCGGAAGGGCTTCATCCTTGGTGTCAGGGTCAGTACCGAGGGTCTGAGCGTACTGCTTGATCTTGTTCTCGAGAGCAAACAGCATCGTGCCAAAATTCTCAGAACCGATGGCGAGTTTCAGACAAGTCGGAGTGAGGAATGGCATCTACGCAATGGGTTAACAAATTCCGAGGAAAATAAGGTCCGGGAATGACGAACCCAGGCGTTGAGAACCTTCTTCAAGGCGATAAGCTTTCTCTTCGGTTTCAAACCGGGAGCAGCGGTCATGAACCCTGAGTATTCCTCAACGGCGTCGTCCCATTCGTCGACGAGTCGGTCGGGAGGGACGAAGTTGTTGGTAATAACGACCTCAGTCATGGACGGTGGGATGGGAACGGTAGTCTCGATGGATGCGAATGTACGAGGGTAGAGTTGGATGAGGGGAATATACTCCTCATAAAACTCCATCTTATAGTTTCGCACTTGAAACTGTTTCTGATGGAAGATCTCGCCGGGGACGGCGAGAATTTCAAAAATAAGGGAGGGGGTGACCTAGGAAAAGATCCGACGGCCAGAATTTAAGCCATTTCTCGCAGATCTTAGGATCTTGCGACCAATGAAATGACGAGGATTACCTTTCCCCTTACAAATATGTACCAGATGTCGAGTTTCCAAGACGGAAACACGGATATCGGACATCAGGAGGCATGAAGATCATCCTGGGATCACGGTTTATCGATGGGATACTGCATGGAACACTTTTGCCGAAGCATAGGATCATTGCAAATATTTCATTGATGGAAACCGGTTTTCTTGGATGTGATTCTCAAAAGCCTATAACAAGGAATAAAGGAGGACAACATGGAGGATGCATATCCTTCTATAAGTTGAGATAGAAGCCACAGGATACTAGAGGGAACTAGAATATCCAGTCGGATGCGGACATGTTTCCACAAAGGGAGCGATATTGATGATGTCTCGAGGTTGATTCGCAATCATTTCGTCTCGGTAATCATATTCGGGTACAATACCTGATGGATTTCCGGATGAAGATGATAAGTCGCGACGTCCTCAACCTCGGGAGTAGTTTCTGTACTATGTGTCTTAAAAACCATACACATGGAAACTCAAAGAACCTCCGTTCTGGAGGTTCTCTTAATTATCACGTCGTTCAAATCTCAAGTCACTTAAAGAATATTACACTTTGAGATGATTTGACCAAGAAAACTATTATATTCGGGGCAGATGACGCCCGAGAGACGAGAAATATACAAAGATGCTTTAAGTTACTCTATCTACGAGATAGGTAACTATGAGTACGATTGTCCGAGTTTCGTGTATTGCAAAAGAAAAACTGCAGAAAAGTCAGAGAAGGAAGGAAAGCGACGGGTGGTACTCACAAAAACGCGTACCGACCGTTCAAACCTTCTCGTCCTTCCCGACGGACTTAGCACGATCTTTGCTAGGAGGGGACGAAGGCGCGGGGGTTCCACTGTGCGGGCTACCGGCGTCGGATCCTTCAGATTCTTCAGAAGTTTCGGCCTGCTCCACAGTCTCTAACGTCTCGTTGAAAGCTTTGATGAGAGTGTTGAAATGAGACCGGGCAGAGCCCGAAGCTTCCGGAGTGAAGAGAGCTTCGAAACCGGCACTTCCCAAGCGCTTGTTGCGTTCCGAGGCCGACTCAAGGTACTTGCGAAGATCACGGGCAAAAGTGCCGCGATCGTCTGCTGCGAGACGTTGAGTGGTCAGGGCACGATCCGCGAGGTAGTGGAGATGCGGCGACGTGATAGCGACGGCTGGAAAACAGTTAGTGGAGGAAGGGAATCAAGAGAAGAAAGAACTCACGATCGGGATCTATAAAATCTTTAAGAACGCGGAGGTTCTTAACGATATTATGCAAACGAACGGCGTTCGCGGTATGGTCGCAGTACGCCCCGAGTTTACGAGAGGCGCAATGAACGCACTCGATGCCGATTCCGTTCGGGAGACACTCGGCTTTGAAGATGATGCATAGGGTACAGGACCATTTGGGCTGTGAGGCGTTAGAGAAGGAAAGAACGATGAGAATAAGATGATTCTTACCCGAATCGCCTGTTCTATCGGCAGAGAAACGCTCTCGACAAAGCTGAGGGGGTCGATGGGAGACTCGGCGTCGGTTCCCTTACCAAGGGAGGACTTGAGGTCGTATTTCTTACTGCCCTGCTTGTGGGTAATAGAGATAACGATGTTGTTTGCTCCGATGCCATGAACGGTTTCTAGAGGAAAGGCGTCAGTTAGGCGAAAAGGAGAGAAGAAAAGGACGCACTAAAGACCTTCTTGCTAGTGGCAAGATCGACGATTGCGGACTCGATTTCGGGCATGAGCTCGTGGACACGGGATTGGATGGATTGTTGGCCGCCCTGAGAATGAGGAAAAGGATGATGAGAACGATACGACAAGTAAGAATGTGGTTAAAACCTTACCTTCGATTTTGTCACCTTCTTCGGCTTGACATCCTCTTCTTCCGATTCAACGGGGTAGGAGATCGCATTGGAAGTTCGTAGGTTGTGCGATCCCTTGATGATAGAGCGAGGGACCTCGTCGTCGGAAACGGAGACGAGTTCCTTGGCCTGCCATAAAAGTTAACAAGACCATTGGAAGGACGGGATTGAAGGGAAATGGGGGAAGCTGACGTACCTTCGTGCTCTTCTGACCGCCCTCGAGCTTGGGCTTTTTGCCTTTATGGGCTTTACTGAGGGAAAAGCGGAAAAATTCGGAGGAATGACGAGAATGCGTGGTGAAAGCCGACTTACTCGGGAATCTTTAGGGGCAAAGCCTCCTCAGATTCTTCATCGGACGGGACGGCTTTACGTTTCTTGTTCACGGTATCCAGGGGAGGAGCCTTGTCCATGTCGTTGTCGGAGGGGGACTACCGTTGGGGATGCTGCATTCGTCCCGGAAGCACGGGAATGACTAGGAAGTTGAGATTAGCGGGAGGAAATGAGCAGGGAAGGACGACTTACTTTGAACGATGGGTAAATCACCCCATCGTACTCTTCCAGTCCTTCCGCTTCGAGATCCTCGACGATTCCCAACAAATAGGCAACGTTACCGAGGAAAAGCGTTACATCGGACGGGACGAGACGCTTGGGATCGAGTGTCTGCATAGCGAATCGCTGGGAAAAACCGGTGGAAGTGAGAACGAAGTGAGAGGAAAGACCATGGGGAAGACATACCATAGCAGGGAGCACCTTCTTGAAGAGGTTGACACACGCTCGGCCGTTGGTTGCACATAGTCCTTCCTGCGAGCATAAAGAATGGTCTTGGAGAGCCTTTCAACGGAGGAGTTGGTGTGGAAGGGACGGAAGAAAGAGGTGGTAAAAGGGACAATCTCGTCGTTGGGCGGGGCGTCGTAGCGAAGGTCGGCGTAGATGGTTTTGGGCATGGTGGACGTAGAGAGAGAAAGGAGAATGTGGCTGTGACTCGGAAAGAAAATTTTCATGATGTGAAACATTTCCCCGAGTCACAGGAAGGCCACGAGGCTTACCAAATCACTCTAGAATTCGAAATCCTGCTGCGGATCGCAGCAGGATACGTGGCAATATATTTGCGCACATCGAATTCAGGGACTTGGTGATTAACTTTGCTATAATTAGCAAATTAGTCAAGCCAGCAATATGACGGGCGTAAAGGGGTGATCCTACATAAGGAACCACCAGAACGTCCGGAATCATAAGGAAATAAGAGGAGTGGCTGGGATAATTGGGTGCGATGATAAAACTATCATCGGGGACCTACAAGGTGCCACACAACACGTAATAATTGCCGAAGTTCGCAGATCACGGTGATCAATTTGTGATGCCATAATAAGAATCATCAATGGTTCCTCGGCATCATGACATCGGGTATGGACGGAACGTCGGGAGACTTGGGAATCATGAGAATGTTGAGAATCGCTCGGATATTTTGAAGACAGCTTGACCGGGGACGGTCAAGGTTTCAAAAATAAGGGAGATGATAAGCAGTGAATGAACACACAGTAGAAAACACGATATTTTTCGGTTTTCATTGTATAGTTCATTCCTATTATATTATCATTATAGGCAGTACTGAGAACCCAAAGTAGCTGGCCTGTGGCCAGCATCACAGGAGCAACGGGATGATGCTCTGGTGGAAGCCAGAGGTGTCTCTGACAAGTACTCGCTCCGAAACATGTAGGAGATTGTGTAGCCCGACCTAAACATATGGGTATTCTACCAAGTTCTGGTAGTTCCGGTCATTCTGGTAGTTCCGTTCGACGAGAACTATGGGAATGATGGGAAATAGAGATTCGAGCGATTATTCTATTCTCGATCTTGGTTCTCGACATTCGCGTCGATCCAAGTGACATGAGAACACCAGAGGCGGTGTTTCGATTGTACCCGAACGTCGGTTACTCGGCAACGTGCATCAGAGTGGGATAATAAGCGAAGGGAGCCCATGATCGTCGATCCTGGAGTTCCCAGGACTTTCCCCATTGAGTGTAGGAGCATTCTCAAGAACCCATCCTGAGCCATAACTCAAAGTGGGGTATCATTCGAAGCCTACATGGCTGGAGATTACAGTTCTCATGAAGATCTTCGAGGGATACCTTCAGAGAGCAAGTTACATTGCAAAAGGGCTACATGGTGGTTGATGTCTAAGCTGCCATCAAAGTCACCATGTGCAGAATCTTACAAAGGAATGGTCGGAATATACCCGGAATGGCGTGCTCAGTGCCCCGACCAATGAGAATCAACGGATTCTAGTCGCCAAGACGGATACACGGACTTTGGGGGGCTAAACGGACCATTTACTTAATTCTTTCATTGTCATAGTCATATCTGTTATTGTATAAGTAGTTAGAGGTGTTTCTAGGGTCGAGGACGGAGTTTCCCCCAACTAGTGAGCCTAGCTTACACCAAGGGAAACTTTAGTCGATCTTCGGACACCTACCAACATCAAGTTTGTAGGGGTTGGAATATCACCAGTGTTTGGATTGTATAAAGTCGTCTGAGCGTGGCTCTTGAATCGTATTGAATCGTTGGAAGCTATAGAATCGCTGGCCTTGGGTCTTGAATCGTTGGAATCGTATAGAATCGCTGGTCTTGGACTTGAATCGTTGGATATCGGTTGGGAAACGTTTGGAATCGTTTTGGGATTGTCTTGGAGTCGTCTGTCTTGTTGTCTTGTTGTCTGGAACCACCACCATCTTTGTTAAAACCTTGCGGAACTTTGGTTTCGCTTCGGAATATTGGTGAACCTCACGGTTCCCTTCATTCCGATAAATCTCTTTGTGTTGTTTGCGTTGGAAGCTTTAGAAACCTTTGGTTTCCTTAGTTTCCATCGTTCTCACAGTCGTAACCGACTCGTGACTTGGTGTCCGAACAGATATCCTTCGGATCTCTTAGTTTCGTACATATCAAACACTTGCTTCGTCTTACAACGACTTCTTGAACTAAACTTTCTCCCGATCAACCTTTACAAGGCTCTGAATCAGGGACTGACACTCGTCTGGTACCTCTGGAACGAACGTTACACCGCACTTGCTGCATTCTATTGGTTGTTTGGATTAGATTCGTCTGTTCCATCCGATTCTTTGGTTGTAGTATTTTGTTTGGGCTGTTTCTGTTGGTTTCCATACTAGTTCGGAGCTCACTTATCAACGGGTCAACCCAGTGGGTTTCTGGGTCGGGTGAGCGCGCGGGTACGGGTCCGGGTTACAATTTTAGTGGACCCGAAACCCGCGGGTACACCACAGGTCTGCAGATATTTTGATTTTCTCTGGAATTTAAGTCATTTCAAGGTGCTACTAGCTATAAATTGTACTCCCAAGCTTCTGTTAAGCTCCTGATGCACTCAAAAGTTCCAATTATTGGACACATTTCATGTTTTGAAGGTGTTGAACATGCCAGCAACCCTCGCAGTCCTGATCCGACCAAGTCGGATGACCCGTGGACAACCCGTAGACCCGTGGATTGGGTTCGGGTTTTGCGGGTCAGGGTCCAGGTTGACTGATTTATACCCGGACCCGGACCCGTGACCATCCCTAACTAGGATTGTCCGAAGGTACCTTCTTCCCATGGGCTTCGCTGAGACTCGGGCTAAGTGCAAATTTCCAGGTTGATGCACACTTGGTTTCATCCGGGCCCAGATTACTTTGCGCTCGGTATTAAATTCTTATTTTATTGACTAATACTAACGTGTTTTACTCCAGCATTGCCTACGCCACCGCCTCTCCCATCCGGGAACTCCATCAAGTGCGAAATTACAGTAAGTACTTTTTCTACTCCGGAAAACTCTCATCTAACTATCTCTTTCTTTCCAACAGCTGCATGCACGTTTGACCACCTCCCGCATTTCTGGCCGAATCCTGAGCGGTTTGAGTCCAAAGTGCATTGGTTTGAACATATTTCTTCGACATTTTGCTGACTTTCCTTCTTGGCAGATTTCCTATTTAGAATTCACGTGTGCTGCACTGGTGGACGACGGGAATCAAGCACGCAGGGTTGAGACGGGTCAGGTGCATATTTAAGTCTTTCATATGGGATGCACGCACTGTCAACTTTTTCTTTTGTTTGCAAATAGATCTTCATGTCATGATTTGCTCTTTTCCACATCCCCAAATTCATTCCAATAACCCGGCGACTACGCAGACATTCACCGGGTTATACTGGTGGTGCGACTCCCTTCCTTCATCCCGTCCGTTTCTCTTCTGACATCATGCTCCAAACCCTCGATCGCCCTTGTCCCTGATCGGGTTATTTCACCTCGATCATTTGCAACCTCGATCGTATTTCAACCCGATCGCATTTCAACCGCGATCATATTTCAACGATGCGACCGTTATTTCCAAGACTCCTTGGTGATCGGTAGTCATTACTACGCCTTGCAGTATATAACCTAGATAGGTAGTTAGGCTCTTTATACTATTCTAGTCTATTCTCCAGAGCTCAATCTACCGTGTTTACCTTTCTTCTTGTATTGCCCAGCCGCCCACGTCGCAGTAACCCCTGCAGTGAGGCCCTGTGTTGAACTTCACAATGCGCGCAGGTGCTGATGTTCCATCCTCAGACTTTGTGCGCGCAGTTAGGTAGAATTTAAACTAATATATTGTGCGCGCTAACACGTACATTACGGGAACACTGTATATGGGTGCAGGACACCGTGGCTGCTGCCTGGGAGGGCAGTGGGATTTTGAGAAGTATGTCCCACATACCACATTGTCTTTCGTGTCCTGACTTTTCTATTGTGCGCGCTAATTTCTTGAGTACAGGACAAGCGAGCCTGGCATGACCTGCAGCACTGCTTCTTCTTGCCAAATCCGCAGATGTCTTGCGCTCTGGCTTCCGGCCTTGGGGCTTCCGTATGAAGCTGAAAAACCAAAAACATCAATAAAACAAGAGAAATACACATTAAGGTATACACATACCTTTTTAAATCATTCTGTTTCTCCCAAGGCGCGCTGACTTAGAACAGATGGCAGACACAGTGTGGATTCGCGCATGTGAGACATGTGTGGTTCATGTGCTGAGCATCAGGAGCATGTAGGCAGTGGATGGGTGAGAGCCGGTGTAAGGAAATGAGGGAGATGGAGGTAGGAGGAGAGGGGAGACCGTGGTGGATGGTGTGCGCCCCAACCCCCACCTTCTCTGCAGCTGCCTCCCCTTGTGCAAATTGCCTCCAGCTCGGGCACCCTGCATTCGTCTCACTGGCTCGTGAGCACACAAGCAGCTCGAGCAGGATATTCTCAGGCACTGTGGTGCTGCGCACTGGTGTCGCATCAGATATGCCTACTGGGCGTAGATTTTGA